>JADDOH010023762.1:0-12999 GCA_016648135.1 Agrypnia vestita | reverse complement strand
CAGTAGCTTCAGTATATATACCGTAGTTTAACTTAGTTTAACCTGGAGGATTTGGAATTCGGGGGGCAAACTGGCTCTGAGCCCGGACGCCAGACACTGACGCGAGGGATGGTGCGGTACTTTGCACAGAAGAGGCCCAACATGAAAAGGCGCATCCAGGCTCAGGTCAACGTATCCGGAACTCGTGTCGTGAGAAGGAGGATGGGATCAGTCACCGATGAGCCTTTGGGTATGGAGGGGCCGAATTTAAAGCAAACACATTTTTCGCGTACACATACATTTATACATACCTCCCACACCCCCTTTATCCATTAGAACCCACCGTACCACTAGAATGAGACATAGGGCCAGATACAGGTGACGGAACTTAGGCCGGCTAGTAAATAAACGTAACAATGTAATTGATATAAAGATAATGCAGAGTAAATATAAAAGATCTTAAGGAATAAGCACAGCGAGATAACGGCGGAAGATAAAATTATTAATCAGCGAGGGCGTCGAAGACGTAATCATCCATAGGAGCGGCTACGAAGGACTCGAGGGCTTTCAGGGGATCTATGTACTCTATATGTGCATGTGCATGTGATAACGGCACGTCACTAACCTTTCCAGTGGATGGCGGTCGATCCCATACAGGTAGGACAATGGGGGATCGAGCGGAGAGGGCGTGGGAGCAGAGGATCGCTCACTCTGGAAGCGCAGCTACACCAGATGCAGTGGTTTCAGTCCGTAGGAATGATAGGTAAATAATATAGGGCCACGGAACATAGTATGTTTAGCAATTGCACCGTAGGGCTTAATTGACATGCTAGGTAGTTTTGTTTGCGTTTTCCATGAACATTCACGAACTTCATACCCCAGTATTTAATTTAAGTTTAGCTTGCGATAGGGTTACCACAAAACCAATTCATCCCCTATAGTTCGAAACAAAAAATTACACAACGTGAACTGGGGAGGTCTTGAATAAAGCGAGGGTGTTTGGAAATACTACGTTAAAAACCGTAGAGCCTTCATCCGACGTAGATAGATAGCTTGTTTGCCTCTAACAAGGCGTAAACTCAGTTAGGAGTAGGATCGAGCTGAAAGGCGAAGAAGAGGAGCCATCACAAATGGCGCCGCGACCAGGAGCCTGGGCATACAGTATGAAGGGACATGAATGTTGATGGAAAATAGGTGCAATTTACATGTTAGATTAGGTATAAAAGAGAAAAGATTATTACAATTTCAAAAAAAAAGGGCATAGTTAACGGACATTTTTGTATTTAAATAATTACAGTAAATACTATTTGATTAGAAACAGCTAGAAAGTTAGAAAAAAATAGTAGTGTATCCCAAGTATCTCGCGCGTCGTACGATTCACAACAATGAATGCTCCACGTCCTGCCCACGATTGTATTTAAATAATTACAGTAAATACTATTTGATTAGAAACAGCTAGAAAGTTAGAAAAAAATAGTAGTGTATCCCAAGTATCTCGCGCGTCGTACGATTCACAACAATGAATGCTCCACGTCCTGCCCACGACGTTGAACGTTATGATTAATGAACGATTCGCCGCGGCAAACAGTTTGCATTACGAACTTTTAGGACTGCGGACGCCTCGTATTGCGTATGACTCACTACAACGAACTTCTCGTTCAGAGATCATCGGACACTACGCGTTTCGGTTAGCGAACAACTCGCCACAACGAACGATTCATACAGCGAACTGTTAGAACTCGTATAACGTATGTTTCATTTCAACGAATTTCTCGCGCAAAGATCGTCGAGCAATACGCGTTTCGGTTAACGAACAGCTCGCCACAACGAACTTTTCAAATGCGGGCGTCTCGTATTACGTACATGTTGCTACGACGCAATTTCGTATAACGTTTTATGGTCATTTCACGTTTCAACCAGCGAACAATCCATTACAACAAATTATTCTGAACTATGGGTATTCGGTATAACGAACAATCGGTCGTCGTGAACACGCCGGGAAGTGACCATCAGTTAATAAAATTACGATTATCGTTTCGAATAAAGAGCTATCACTTAGAATACGATTCTGGGCGGCGAATAACGATCCGTTAGGGGTGGCGTATCATGAGGGGGGGGACGTATGATGTTATCGGTTAGTATCGACTGAATGTTGAGTATTGGTTAGGGGGGAGTCTTTAGCCTAGGGGGGTAGGTTAAATTGTGGAAAGGGGTGACGGAATAACTGGAAGAACTAATAAATTACAGAAAACTTGGAGGGATGCACGACGGACAGGAGGAGGAGACGAAGGGGGAGAGGAAAAGGAAGGCGGAGGTGGAGGGGCCAGCCAGCCCGCCGAAACGGAAGAAGGAGGAGGAAGAGCCCGGGGGGGGAGACGGGGATGTGGAGCCCGATCTGCGGGCCATCTTGAGGAGGTCGCGCACGTCGGGGCGGTCGGGTGCAGCAGTCAATAACAATGTTGACACGCTGTACGCCCTGACCGTGCCGCAGAAGGCCAGTAGGAAAGGGGAGGGAGAGAAAAAGAGTGAAGAATGAAGAGAGAGGGGAAGTTTAGTTTAGAAACACACCAAAGGGCATAAAAAGAAAAGGAAAAAAAAATATATTACTAGTGATTAATAAGGATAGCTTAAGAGACAAGGAATATTTTAGAAAATCTAAGTGAAAGAAACAACGGGACAAGCAGAATGGTTGGAAAAAGACAGCAACAGAAGGGGTCCCAGGGGGAGGAAGGTCTAGGACAGGCACCAGCTGCGGGGGCGGCGAGCGGGCCACCACAGGTAGACGTGGAACAGATGACTCTCATCATAAAGGCGGCCCTAGAGCCCCTGGTGAGCAAGATCGCCGAATTGGAGAAGCGGCAAGGGACGGTGGCGGCGATGAGAGTAGGGAGCAGCAACGAGGCAGGGAGGAGCAGCGACGCGGCGCGGAGCACAATGCAGGTGGTGGAGATGCTTCCACCACAGGAGAGACCGACATTCCACGGGGGCAACCAGAGCCCAATCTCGTTTTTGGAGGACTTGAGGGACTACGTGAAGCGGACAAGGAGGCCCGACGAGCTAATGGTTGTGAGAGAGAGCCTGAGGGGGGACGCCCGGTGTTGGATGAAGTTATATTGGGGTAGATGGAGTAGCTTTGGGGATTTTGAGAGGGACTTCCTCGCGAACTTCTGGGGGGACGTATTTCAAAAGAACATGCGCCGTAGGCTATCGGATGCGGTGTGGGATCCGAAGCGTGGGACCCCTATGTTGGCGCACTTCGCAGAATATTGGGAGCTGGCGAAGGCGCTGAAGATAACAGGAACGTCGGCAGGGGTCGTGAATGAAATAATGCGGCACTTTCCGAAGGAGACACAGGCTTTGTGGTTTTCACGAGAGCAGGGGGATGAGCTAGACGCGGCGGAATTCCTCAGGAAAATGGACAACATGGTGTGTCCGCCACGCGACCCCGGAACACCGAGGAGAGAGCGAGATGAGCGAAGGAGGGGAGACGGGGGGCGTGAGCGACGCCACACTGGCAGGGCGAGGGTGAATGCAATAGGGGGGACCACCACTGCGACAGGCGCGACGCGCGGTGCGTCCGACAACACCACCGGGATGGAGGTGTGCGTCGTGGACGGAGCGGGAAACGGAGTCGAGACGTACCAGATGCCCTGAAGGCTACGGCTCGGATGAACCAGAGAGGGGCACTAAAGAGGAGACGAGACGACACCAGGGGACCACCAGCACGATTAGTTAAGAGTAGCACTGGACTACCGACACCGGGGCGTAACATCGGAGTGAAACCGTGGGGGCCGGAGTACGACCGCGCTGCGGGATCGCGGGCGGAGGCGGGCGATGTGGGCCTGGCGCCCAGGACAGCGGAGCTTCAGACGACCTCTGCACCATCGGCGTGCGCTCATCACGGGGCTGCAACACGCCGGACACCTAGATTTAATGTAGCACTAAGAATTATGTTAAGACAAAATTGGATAGTAGGACAGGGGCTGGGGAAGCAAGCACAGGGAATAAGGGTACCGATCAAGGCAAAACCATATGACACCAGACGAATGACCAGGGAGGATACGAATGTCGAACCAAGAGAGGATATTGGGGAGTTTGCGTGTGTGAATCTGATGAGGCAGGCAAGCGACGCGTGGAGCTGTGTGGAAGTGTGTGGGCGCGTGGGAAAGGACGAATGTGGTGGGTTCAATACCATCTTTGAAGACAATGGGTACGATGAGGTCGAGAGGGGTAGCGCTCTATCGCAATTGCCGGAGGCTAGGGCGGAGATTAATGGATTGGAGGTATATTGCCTGGTAGACACCGGCAGCCAGATCACATGTGTGGCACGTGAGTTCTGGGAATGCCATCTGAGCGACCAAGATAAATACCCAGTCATGCCTGTCACCACAGTGCAGAGAATGGGGGCGATGGGGCAGAAGAGCCAACGAGTGTCCAGGCTGGTCCTGATACCCTTGAGGTTTGGGGACCTGTTGGTGAATACTCCGTGTCTAATAATACCAAAGCTTATTAGGACCGTGATATTAGGTGTGAACTGGCTGGATGAGCATGGCGCGGAGATGACGTGCGGGGCGCGCCGAGAATTAACTATCAAGGTAGGGGGGAGAAGGGTATCAATTGGGCTGAGAAATTCGGGGGTCGCTCCCAGCGTAACGGGGGGAGGGGAGGCGGTTGACAGCGCGGGTATTGTGGTCAGTACAGTGGAGCAGGTAGGTATGGACGAACTTCGGGAGAGGATTAGATCTTTCGTTGATGGACTGGAACTGGAAAGGGCGGGGAAAGAAGAGCTGGCGAAAGTTTTGGATAAACATCACCGCGTGTTCATGGATCGGCCGGGGTTGACGAATGTGTACACGCACGAGATCCAGATGCTGGACGAGACACCCTTCGTAAAGCGTGCGTACCCGGTGCCGTTCGCATACAGGGACAAGGTGGACCAGAAAATAAGCGAGTTGGAGTCGCTGGGTATCATAAGCAGAGAGGCCACCCAGTTTTTAGTCCACTCACGTACACCCTGAAGAAGGATGGGACAGTAAGGATCCTACTAGACGCGCGTGAGCTTAACACCAGAATGAAGTCGGAGGTGGAGACGCCGCCTCTTACCTCGGAAATATTACAGCGGTTCCATGGGGTTAGGCACATCACCACCATAGACCTAAATAACGCGTATTTTCAAATACCGCTCAGCCGAGAAAGCCGTAAATACACGGGCTTTGTGTACAACGGCAAGTCGTATGTCTACAGAGTATTACCACAGGGGCTGAAGACATCAGTCGGGAGCTTCTCGCGGGCAATGGACAGGATCCTCGGTCCAGGGATGCGGGAGTTCTGTGTGAACTACCTGGACGACCTCGTCATCTATAGTAGCGGGGACCTGGCCGAGCACGTAGAACGAATCGACACGGTCTTGGGGAGGTTAGGGGCCGCGAACATGACCTGTAAATTGGAGAAATGCCAGTTTGTGTTCACGGAGGTGCGCATGCTGGGGCACATAATCACTCCGTACGGCATACAGATGGACCCGGAGAAGATAGCGGCCATCAGAAACTTCCCGGCGCCGAAAAGGGTGAAACAGGTCAGGGCCTTCCTAGGGCTTTGTAATTATTACCGGAGGTTTGCCAAGAGCTATGGAAGTACGACGCGAGTATTGTGCGACCTCCTCCTAAAAAACAGAGCCTGGAGATGGACCCAGGTGGAACAGGATGCTTTTGACAAAGTCAAGGCGCTGTTCCTAGAGTCAGTGATCCTGCACCACCATGACCCCAAGCGGACATACTACCTCCAGACAGACAGCTCGGGGTTTGCCATAGGAGCCGAACTATATCAGTTGGACCAGGATGGGGACCATCATGTCATCGGCTTCATTAGCAAAGGGCTGAAGGGGCCCGAGTTGAGATGGACTGTTTCGGAGCAGGAACTGTATGCGATCATCTATGCCCTGCACAAGTTCGAGACATATCTGCGGGGAGTGGAACTGGTGATCAGGACTGACCACCAGGCACTGTCTTTCCTTAAGACCTGGAAGATGTATAGCGGGAGGGTTACCAGGTGGATCTTGTACCTGAACCAGTTCAACTACACCATCGAGTATGTCAAGGGGAAAGAAAACATAGGGCCCGACATATTGTCGCGCTACTCGTATGACGCGGAGAATGTGCAGGAGGAGAGGGTGGTGTGCCCAGAGATAGCTGCTTTCGCGGTGGAAGGGGGGCGACAGGTTAAAGCGCACCTAAAGCAAATCGACCAGCTGCAGAAACAAGACGGACTTTTAGGGGAAGTATTTGGGTATTTGGGATTGAAAATGTACGGGCCGCCTACGAGGACCGCTAGTAAATATTTGGGGCATTTCAAATTAAAGGGCGGGATATTGTATTACTGTGCTTGGAGGAATAGGGTGCTACTGGCGGTCCCGCAAAGCATTACCAGGGAGGTGGGAATGTTTGTGCACCAGGAAATCGGACACGCAGGGATGGCCAAGACCATTTTAGCGATTAAAGACAGGTATTTCTGGCCTCGGATGACTAGGCAGCTGAAAGGGATGATAAGAGAGTGTCACATATGCCAGCTGGCGAAGCGCGAAATTCGCCCAGCTGTGGGACCGTGTAAGACGTTGATGGCGCAACGGGTGGGGGAGCTGGCCATGGCCGACCTGTACGGGCCACTGCCGACAGGTCAAGGGGGGGTCAGATACATCTTTGTTATTCAGGACGCGTTCAGTAGGTTTGTGGGGCTTTATAAATTAAAGGGGGCGACCACCGAGGCGGCACTGCGTTGCGTAGAAAACTTTAACAGGAAAATTAGGATAGATTCCTTACTGACGGATAATGGGACGCAGTTCACGTCGAAACGATGGGATCTGGGACTAACAGGGCTGGGGATAAAGATACTGCATACCTCTGTGCGTAACCCAGGGCCAAACATCACAGAGAGGGTAAATAAGGAACTGGGACGGATTTTTAGGACATATTGCCACCGGAAACATACCCAATGGGCATCGTATACGAGCGACATTGAAAGCACCTACAACAACACGGTGCACTGTTCCACCGGGTTCTCGCCCAACGAGGTCGTGTTTGGCACGCCACCCAAATATAGTCTGGATAGGTATGTGAAGAGGGGCGATGTACCGGTGTTGACAGTGGAGGAGATTAGGGCGACCGTACGGGAGAATTTAAAGGCTAGCGCGGAGAAACGGCAACATTACTGCAACCTGAACAAAAGGCTGGTGACCTATGAGCTGGGTGCCCTGGTCAAGCTGAAGAAGGTCACCCAGTCCAGCATGCTGGCAAAGAAGATTAAGAAGTTCGGACTACTGTATGAGGGGCCCTACGTGGTGGCTGCTGTGCCATACAGCAACACGTACACACTGATGGATCCAGCGACGGGAAAGGTAAAGGGGGATTACAGCGCCATCCACCTAGCAAGGTATTACCCTGAGAGATCGAAAGAGGGCGCAGAAGGTGAAAGCGCGCGGAAGGATGAGTGAAGGTGCTGGGGGTAACGTGGGGGGCTGGAGTTAGGCTGAGGGACTGGGCTTTGTGAGTAGCTATGGGCTTATCCCTCCGGCTGTTAACAGCCCTATTTTTGAATTCCTTCCGCTGATATGAATCTTGGTTATGTCTTGCTTATGAACGTCCACGCCCAAGGCCCCAAGGCCTGGTTGTGTGATCGTTTGAAATCCTGGTGGGACTCTCTTGTTTGCCTTAGTTGTTAGTGCCCACTTTTAAGGTTGTAGTTATATAATTATGGTTGAATTTTTCCTGTATTTTTCTTGATTACCTTGATGTGAGTGTCCTCATTTAGAGGTTCGGTTAAGTATCGGGTTGTGGGTTTGTCGGAGATTCCCTGTTTACTTATGATTTTACGTGTTTTAGAAGATTTTATGTGACTTATTGTTTTGTCGAAATTCCCCTGTTTGTTTTAGTATGAGCCTTATATTTTGAATTTTGTCTATATACCCTTTGTTGAATCCTAGTGGGGACCTCTTATCATCTTATTTTATCATGGACTAATGTAATTTTAAATTTTATGCGTGTCTCGGAAGGTGTTGTCGGGATTTACCTGATTGTATCGGGCATGAACTTTCTTATTTTGAAATTTAATCTTCTGTTTAATTCTGCCATTGACTTACGTAATTTTGGGGTTTTACATGCTTCCCGATGGTCCTTGCCGAAGTCTCCCTGTTTAGTTAAAGTATAAACCTTCCTATTTTAATTTTGTCTATGTGTCCCTTGCTGAATTGTGTCAGGGTGTCCTGCCTAATTTTGAATATTAACTTGTGTAACCTAAGTTTTATGTGTTTCCTGATGACTTTGTCAAATCTCCCCTGTTTCGAATTAAGTATAAGCCTTCTTGTTTAAGTTTTATGTATACCTTGTCGGGGGTTCCTTGTCTAGTTGTGATTATGGGCTTACGTATTTTAGATTATATGTGGTGTTGATGATTTTGTTAAAGCCTTATTGTTTTATTTAAGTGTGAACTTTCTTATTTTTTGAACTTTGGTTATGTATCCTCTACTGGCTCTTAGGGGGGTGTCTTGCCTAGTTTTATCGCGAACTTACGTGTTTTAAATTTTATGTGGTACTTGATGAGTATTGTTGGGGTCTACCTGTTTGGATAAAGTACGGACCGTCTTCTTCTGTGTATAGTTTTCTGGGATATTCTGCCGTGTGTGTGTGACCTCTCTGGCCAACGTTTCGAATCCCATTGCAGGGTCCATCATCAGGGCTGATGTGATGTGTCCATCATCAGCCCTGATGATGGACCCTGCAATGGGATCCGAAACGTTGGCCAGAGAGGTCACACACACACGGCAGAATATCCCAGAAAACTATACACAGAAGATTCTGAACGGCCGTGAAAACCTAAGGACATTTTTTTACGGACCGTCTTATTTTAAATTTTGGTTATGTAAATCTCGGTGAACCTTGTCGGGGATTTCTTGTTTACTCTTGATTATGAGCTTCATGTCTTAAAACTTGTTTATGTGTCACTTGTTTAATGTTGTCGAGAAGTACTGGTCTGACGTTAATTATGGGAGTCCAGAAAAAAAAAAAAAATTTTTTGCTATGTGTATGGTTAAATTTCTTCGAGGGTTTTGTGTATTACGATTATGAACTTCCTTGTTTTGGGTTTGTTTATGTGCTTTAGCTTAATCTGTTGAAACATTCTTGATTGTTTGAATATGTACTTCCCGTTCCCGAAAGTTACTTATGTGATTGCCGGAATTTTGTCGGCGCATTCCAATTTAAAATGGTTACTATGAACTTTCTCGAAAAGAAGTTGTCTATGTGTTTAGGGTTTAATTTTGTTTGAGCCCTCGTGTCTGTTATAATTATAAGGAGGACCCGTTAAAATTTTTGTTTATGTGTGCGTCTGGATCGACGTGCCTTGTTTATGCGACTAGACTTACCTCTGGATTTTCTTAGATTTGTTTTATTTGGGTTGGGCTGACCGCTCATCTGGGCGAGGGTTTTTGCACTACCTTGCGTGTAGTGTGCTAATGTTAAGACCTAGTTCAATTAGTCTAGAGTTTAAGGGAACATTATTACACCTTACGTCGAGCGAATGACGGGCAGGTTGGGGGGTGCGCATGAATAAAGAGAAAGGGGGAGAAACGTCGTGAGAAGTGGAGGGACGACTAGGGGGGCATCCCGACCACCCGGCCTCCGCTCGACTAAGCTAGATATAAGCGCGAGGTTGCACACAGCCTTTGAGCCCTTTGTGAGGGAGGTCCTGTCACACTATGGTAGTGGGCCACCTAATCACGCGGGCGGGGGCGTGCTCCTTAGGTTAAGATAAATGTATTTCCATTTTGCACCGAGCACCACAGTGGAGGACCTTAAGTTCCCATGCGACAATCTCGCAGGTGTAATTAGAGGCACGCGGAAACATGAAAACGAAGGGGTGGTTGAAGGGCTGTGTACGACGCCGGGCGACGAGCTAAAGGAGTTAGGGGGGTGGCTAGGCGATTAGGGGGGGAGGAGAGACTAAGGAACCTAGGGGGGGGGGACGTGAGACACAGATAATATCGGGAAAATGGATAGACTAAAAGCGGTTACCCTAGGCCTATGTGTTGTTCCGCGCCAGGTGACTGATTCCTAGACGTAATAAGACTCCTGACACGGAACAATAGGGGGGCATGTGATGAATCACCTGTTTCTATAGATTTTTATTTTATTTTATTATTTTTATTTTGAACTCTAAGATGATTTAAATGCTACGTGGGAAAAAATTGAGCTAAACCCACCTGGCGGAGTATTGGGGCTACAAAAATTTGGGAATGATGAAACGCTAGTATTGGGAGGGAGTTAGTAGCGATTGATCGGATATAGGTTACGGGCAGTTACTAATCAATTCTTATAAATCATATTAATCTTGTGGTAAAGCCGTGTTTGGTACAAATGGTTGACGATCGATGCGGTCCGAGCGGTCCACATGTGCTTCCCATAAAAAATGCTGAACACGGTTTTCAGAGATTTGGGGCGCGGTTATTGCGTTTAGAGTCGTTAAAAAACCGATTAACGTCTACTCTAAGGTGACGATGATATTGACAGTTCCACGAGGTTTCTGAATTATGGGCTTTTTTGCTGGGGTTTTGAAACCGTTTAGGAGCCGTATATCTTCATCTCGAGTGGATTCCCGTGCAACAGAGATGCATAGATATAAGCGAAAGTAAGGAAGGCAGGTCTAGTCGGGGGATCGCGAGAGGAAAACGCCCCATAAATAATTTATAGGAATTGGCCGTGAAGCACGGATAAAACGTATACGATGTACCAGAGGGGTGACCTTAACTGAGCGGATAATGATTTATTTTCGTTTCGCGGGAGTCGGATAACGTAGGCAGATAGGAAAGTTAACTATAATTCCATTATATTTATCTGTAGACTGACGCTCTATCGAGGAGCGAATAATGATTCATTTTCATTTCGCGGGAGTCGAATAACGTAGGCGGATAGAAAAGTTAACTATAATTCTATTATATTTATCTGTAGACTAACGCTCTTCAGGCTTTTACAAAAGATAGGTAATTGTGCAATGACGGTATATACAGTTAGGAAAGAGATAACGATAACGTGTAAGCATATTAATGGCACGACAAGAAAATAATATACTCAAATATAGATACAATATATTAACTATGTAATCACTACAAACCTGTCCGACATTAGCGTAGTCTCATCAAAACGGATAACGTGTATACGATTGGCTATTCTAGCTCAGATTTCGCCGGGTTTGGTAGTAATAACCCACAAAACATAATTGAACAAGTGTATCCAGATAAGAATATTGTAAATAAAATAATATGAATTTGCGGCCCATATACACATGTAATAAAAGGATAAAGCGTATGGGGGATCTTATAGATGGATGGGTAAATGAAACAAATATAATTGGGAGTAAATGTAATATAACGCGAAGAAGCAAGCATATAAGTACCAAAAACATAGGAGAACATAGTGTGATAGAAATTCGAAGACGGGAGGAACAATAATGTGAAGTGGAACGGATATAGCAAGAGCATGTAATAATGATAAACGTACAAATACAGACAACTACTTGAGACCGATTCGACAGATACTAGCAATCTTTCAACACACCTCTAAGAACATGGGGAGTGGTATATAGTTATCAGCGGAGGCGTCCAGTACCTTGGCAATAAATAAGCACTGAATTAATCCGACGCCTTGCCTGCGGCACTGGAGGTTTATTTACTTATTTATTTTCATTTATTGGGTTTCTTACAGACATATAATTAATCAATCTTTGAAGAAAAGACAATAATTGATGTACAGAGTTTTGGGCCAATTACGCGAAAACACATACATACAATCGATAAAAGAATAAGAAAAACATGTCCAATAGTGGGTTGTGTGAGTGTGTATCTGTGTGTTTATTTATTTGTTTATTTATTTTGTTTTGGGAAAAAAAATTAAAAGCAAAACGATCTTAAAAATCTTCCACTGAATTTAAAAATTTAATTTAACTTACATTAATAGTTTATTGTGTTATAGAGAATAGTACTCTTCCAGTATTATATTGTTCGAGAATATTCACTGTCTATGTAACATAGTTATTTTGTGGATCAATCTTACTGCCAATAAAAATAATAATAAATGGTTACAAATTATGTTTAAATTCCGCAACGGAGGGATCTAATACGTCCCTGTGCGCGGAGAACCGCGGGCATAAGACAGGATTCATTGGGTGATCCACGAGAAAAGATCGCCCAAAATTAATTTAAAATTAGGTATAGTACCTTTGAACGATTGTTATATCTAGGTATGCAGTGTGCGCGTGGTGAATATATGGAAATTGATCCCATGATATAGCGGCCAAGAAACGTTAAATTTCCGATAAAGACGAGTGAAAATACGAGGGAACGGGACATGATAATGGTAGATAGTGAAGAAACATCAACTATGATTAGGGGAGTACCCGATAGATTGTGGTTACGGTTGATCAAACGACAATATGGACTGAACTTAGAAATTAAATATTAAAAATTAATTATCGCGCTTGCGAAGCGAAAAATATACCGTCCGAAGCCACCAAGTCCGCCCCAAAACATAGATAGGGACAGCAACAGAAAAGGTGGAGTCAATGACGGCTGAAAGTGGTGTCGGGGTTGTGGACTGCAAAAATAGACCTTAGTAGGCGGCATTCTGATATCAGGGGTGGCATAGATTAGTGAAGCCAAAGAGGCGGGACATGGGCCCTTTTCCCACTAGGGGGGTTTTAAAATGTCAAGACACAGCAGAATTCAGGTAGTTGGTGTGAACGTCTACGGTGGTGTGAAATCCGCGTCGGTTGTTTTTTGAGTGAAAGTTACCGTCGACTTAGAGTGTCCCAGTGGTTGAAAATTATAGTTTAATTTCAAGTGAAAGTGGTGTACGGGTAAATATACTCTTCGACATTGTTGATTGCTCACGTTAAAAGAAAAGGGGGGTACGGGTTTGATTTTATTTTATAAAGGGTAATTAATTTGGCATATTAGAACTTCGTAAATTACTGCGCTTT
>JADDOH010023761.1:0-15259 GCA_016648135.1 Agrypnia vestita | reverse complement strand
TGAGTCGTCCTTTAGTGTTAACTTTAGCATCAGTGATATTACTGATGATTTTGCATCAGTATTAAAAACATTATATTTGTAATAAATAACAAAAATTGAAAGTAAACAGAGTTTTTAATATAATTTAAAATGTTCTTTGGGTTTATAGCGCAAGGTAATTAATCAAACTTCTATTCACATTTCACAAACGAAATTACGTTAAAGCCACCTTCTAAAATAACCCACAAACTTTCTTCCTTTTTAGGTATAAAAAACTGGTTTTTAACAAAATACAAGAGATGAAACATTATATAATTAATGAATGTATTACGGGTATTTCTCGTAAATAACAGATAATAAAAATCTACGTTTATCTTAAAAAACGACACATAGAGTGACTAAACCTTTTTTATATTTATAGGACTAAAGCATCTAAATGAATATTTTTCAAAAGGACTAACATTATATTATGAAATAAACTGACTTTATATTACGTTCTCTTTATGATGACCCGATTTTTTTTTGCTTATTCAAACACATAACTCTATTTTAACTATCTGAAATGGATCACGCTTATACGTGTTTCGCTTGGTCAAAATATATTTTTGCCGAGACATTCAGCGACAATATTCATTGTTCTGGCAGCTCTCCCGCTCATTTCTCTTGAAATGAAAACGAGACCATCATTTTATCAGTGCTGAAATTATAATGGAATTATTATTGCTAAGTGATTCAGAAAGCAAATCATAAAATACGAAAAGATATAATATTTTATACATTTTAAGAGAAAAACTTCAAGATTTACGTTCAAATTATAAATAAACATTTCTACGAAGCAGCATTTTACAATAATTTTAATTAAATTTATGTGCGTTTTTAATAACGGAGTAAGATATCTTTCCTCTACTACCCTTTCCTTTTAAATCATATTTGAAAAGTTATTATATTAAACATACTACTTTTATTATTATTTATTTTCAATTTCTATATTATGTTTTAAGTATATCTATATATATATATATATATTTTTTTTTTTTATATTTATAATTTTATTTATTTATTTATTTAACCATAAAAAATGTACCTACTGTCTATTTTTTGTTAATTTTAAGTTATTTTATGTTACTACGTTCTGGGGATATGTTTTTTTGTAATTGTGTTATAAACCTGTTTAACACAATGAGGGCAGACCCACCCCTTACCCAGGACCGTTTTATAAGCAAAAGCTCCTATATCGGTCCTACTCATTCGCCGCCAGGTTGGCATTTTTTAATGCTAAAGGCAACCGTGCAACCCAGCACTGCAAAGCAGAATTGGGCCGCACGGCTACCATCCAAAATTTTGCCCTCATTGTCCCGTTAGTTATCTTCTTTATTATTTCTTTATCACATGTTTTACATAGCTAATTATAAAAGTAACTAAAAATTTCAAAAACATTTTAACAGGTCGTTTTGGTTTTTTTTTCAATTTCAATTCAATTTCAATTTCAATTTCAATTTCAATTTTTATTTATTACATAATATGTACATTACAAACATTATGTTCAATGCATACATATTATTAACTTACATCTAAAAATATACATATACACATATACATACACATCCATATACACATAGACATAAACACATATGTATAAATACATTTTTCTATAATCTCACCTTACTTCCCAAAACAGGTTTGTTCGCGGCGCGGCTCAACAGCTCATTTATATAATATAAGAACAACTTTCATTATATCAAGCATAAACTTCTAGAAATTTTAGGATGTGGCCACATTTTTTTTCCGAATAAGTGAATTTTATATTTTATTCAAATACAAAAATATTTTTAAAGGAACCTTCATGCTTTCAAACTTCATGTTCTGCACCTATCTATTAGCATGAATTTGGTGTATTACATACATTTATTATTACAAGAAATCTGTTAATATTTAACACAATTCACTTCCCTAGGACATAAATAAAGTACAGGCTTCTTTACTTAACCCAATTTGTAAATAGTATTTTTTTTAAATAAATAAAATGTGGTATTTTTTTTGTTCGAAAGGTTTTGGAGAAAACTAAAACTATTTATTCCGGGTGGTTAATTGGTTTAAAAGGGTGGATATTTGAACATTTTATTTTGCTATCGTTTTTTTAGGTAATTGTATTGAAGCTTTCAGTAGCTGTCATAGGCAATAAAAATAGAGGATTCGAATAACCCAACGCCAATAACCTCACATTACAATCCGTCATTACTAAAATACCCTAGCACGAGGCTTCATCTTTTTCAACACATTTCTATTGAAAATATTAACATGTTTCAGAGCCCATAGCTCCTTTGTCAGGATACAATTGTAAACTAAAAAATTGAATTCAAAAATCGAAGTACAGACAATCAAAATATAGAAAAAATTATGTATGCAAAATGAATAATAATGAAGTACCTACCTACTTATCATAAAAATAAATTTAAAAGATAACTATTTTAAAAAGGACCTGGTTATTTATAATATTCAATTTACTATAGGTAACTTTTTATTTTTATTGGTATAGTAAATTTACCAATTTACTATACTTTTTCTTATTTCGAAAATTTCTAATTTATCAAACTGTGATTCTGTTTAATTTGTATGTAAAATTTGTAAACCCTTATTAATATCAAAAGAATAAAATAAAAGAATAATAATAATAATAGTCAAAAGATGGTTAGAAAATATTGCTACGTAATAATTATTGCTACGTAAACACCTTAAGTGTTCCTTAACTCTAACTTCAACATTTCTACATATTTTTTGATTATGTTCAAATTTTCAAGAACACTTTTTCTAGATTTTGTCCCCAGAAAGGGTCGTCATCAATCGAGATATATTTTAGATGTCTCACAGAGATGAATTTATTTTAATATTAAAAAGTAGGTATGGAAGTCCTTAGGTATTACACGGCTTGCGACCAGTCATTGGCTAGCTAAGGTGATCACTTCAACTGGTCCTAAGCCCTATAAACGCCCAAAGATCTACTTTCCCATATAAAAGTAGCTTCGTTTCTATGAAACATTAAATATTTTAATTTCAAATGTCTGTCGGTCCGTAATGTCTGTAAGTTGCTGGAATTAAAACGTTAGATAATTAGAGCGTGAAACGCAACCAGCGCTCGTTCCAGGTTACACTCAAAGGTCGTTATTAATTATTATTCTGTCCCGAGAAATTTAAGGGGTTTACGGTTAGTCTT
The DNA here is from genome assembly GCA_016648135.1 of Agrypnia vestita. NCBI lineage: Eukaryota > Metazoa > Arthropoda > Insecta > Trichoptera > Phryganeidae > Agrypnia > Agrypnia vestita. Next base: position 12,069 of record JADDOH010023761.1, on the reverse strand, counting down.
GTAATACATCTTGATAAATCACTAAGTAATTTATTTTTAACGCCGATCGTTTGTAACGTAGCCTACCTGCACACCTAAGCTAAATACCTAACTATAAAGTTTAATAATATAAGTTTTACGAAAAGCCCAAAGCTTGAGACTTTAAGCTACCGAATTGAGCTTTATTACGGCTTTTGGGACTTTTAAGCACACACTTTATGCTTTAAGCTACTAGATGAAAACTTAAGTCGAACTTAGAACTTCGGAAGTATATTTACATGAAAGCTAATATATTTTTTTTTTTTGTTAAGAATTTATATTTTCAAAATTGGCCAGTCGTGATCTATCTAGTGGCTAGGAAAATTCCTCCTCCGTTGTGTCCTAGCCATCCAAAATTCTTTTGATACGTGGTGAAATTCGTATTCTTATTAACGCGACTAGACTAATATAGAACGAATTCTTACCTAACTATAGAAATAACAAACGCACGTAACTAATCCGTACTCGTCCTTCTAGAAACCGCTCTAGAGTTCTACAGTTTCGCCTATATGAGAGATATCCGATATCGTCCACATCCGGAGTCGGCCTAAAAGCCAATTATAAGCGGCGAAGCCGAGGAATAAACGCTAGTAGCAAAACTCCCTTACATTGTACCGCCATAACTATAATACTACCGGGGTTAAAATACTGTAATATAAAACAATACAACCGTTGCCAAGTTAACGGCAAACGCTAAAGATTCCGCCCGCTTTGATTATCAATACCTCATAATAGCAGCTTAGAACAGTGTTAGCGCAACCGCACGCGGTACCCATTTACGACAGATTTACAAGATATAATAGCATACGTTATATTCAAAACACAAGTAAGAAACCTACCAATAGCGCATCCCACGTTGTCCGATCTGCTCAATCTGTTCATAGTACATAGTAGAGGAAGACAAACATATTTATATTCACAACAACTAGGCGCAACAGAGGCTCAGGGCAAGCTTTGTCTGACATTATCGCAGCCCGAGATTCTAAGGGAATGGAAGATATATTAAGTATATTATCCCGCGGGGCAGTCAAATTGACTGGTGTATAATGATGAGGATCCCACGTTGCGGCTACATGAGCCGGATTATTATGATGTTTACTGCTGATTAAAGGGCTGAATGAACTAACTGGGTGACTGGAAAAGACTCTCCCTTGAGCGCGTCAGTCAGAGCCATGTTAGCATCGCCAAATATAGTTGATGTGATTGATCCCACGGTGTAGTCTTATTGACTAGAGATATTAAATGATGGTAAAACAGCATGATTATTACAGTTGATTGTGTAGTTCCTGATATGTTTTTCGCTGGCCGGGAAGGGAGAACCCCGAAGGTCTCTGTATACAGCAAGTTAGAAAAGGTGGTGAATGATGAGAATGATGATGTTAGTAATGCCATCGTGCTCCTGAATGCGGTCCCGATCATAAAGTTGATTGTTAAACTGCTGACAGATCTCGTTCATTAAAGCGGTCCCGAGCATAAGTATTGATTGTCGAACTGCTACTTGCATCTTATAATTTCTCGTTCATGAGGAACGTCCTATCTCGTCCTTGAGTACGGAGTTATTACATTCACATACATTCATAACCAGAGCCCGAGCTCGTCGCACCAAGGGGACTGAAAAAGACGTGAGAGGCTCTTCCCCTTAGATGTTAGAGGGGTAACCGCATCAAGACCTTCAGACCATCCTGTAATTCTTGGCTTTAAAACCCAGTCACAACCGGGTAGATACAGTTAAGATGGCCCTACCTAGTCCCTGACCTAAGGTGTCTCTCCAATCTAATCAGACTCCATAGCCGAGAACGCGCGCTCATACATTCGACCCTGTCTTGCCACGCGAGTAGATCCAACTTCATCTTTTTCCACAATCGAAATTCTGCCTCCCAAGATCACGGGGCGTGAAAGACGTACGACTCCTCGCCTCCCGACCATGAAGAGACGAACTTCCCCATTCGGTTCTCGTTCATTATCCCATTTATAATCCCCGCGTGCCTAACCTTAAGAGTCTAGCGCCGGTAATAAGATCTCATTATGCTACGTTGGAAGTTAATATTGCACAACCGGGCGGAATACCTATTTTCCGCGAACCTATTCAATTTGTAAAACGCAATAATATGTATTTATATATGTTAGTAAAACGTTTGAAATGCAGAATGCACGTATGATGACCCCGCTTCTATCCTAAAGATAATTAAGATATAATCCCGACGTTACGTCCCGACATCAGTACTAATTTGTTTCCGCGTCCGTTACCGTCGGCTCTGAACCCACGTAATGAAATGAATAGTGACCATGTGACAATGACAAATTATATAGCACGAACATTCCATTTGTTACACATAAGAAAACATCAGGAATAAAAAATATCAAAGGTTCTTATCTTAGTTCTGTAGTTGGTCTGCTTCCGGGATGGCATCCAGATCCGAAGTCATATAACGGGTCCTCTCCAAAATTGGGCAATTACCAGCGCCTGTGTAGCCCTTCATTTCCCTTGTATATATATTTTAATATCAGCGCCTGTAAAACTGTATTAGATCCTAGAAACAAGAAAACTATTCCCTCTACGCCGAGCACATACAGAACATAAACCCCTTCAATCTAGTTCATCCACGGTTAAGCAAAAAGGCGAAAGAATAGTAATAGTAAAAGGTCCCAACAGAAGTTGAAGTTCTCTGTAAACTGTCCATATCCTCTAGTTGCGCCTGTGTTTTCCAATAACAACCTTCCAGTCATGTATTTAACATAACGTCCTCCTTGTGTGTATGTGTGCTGCAATATCTGTCATCCAGTTAGTGATTCCCAAAATAGTGTTTTCCTTGTATATATATATATATATATTTCAATATCAGCACCTGTAAAACTGTATTAGATCCTAGAAACAAGAAAACTATTCCCTCTACGCCGAGCACATACAGGACATAAACCCCTTAAAACTAGTTCATCTACGCCGTACAATGATATCACATGCAGACACAAACGATATAATTACAAGTATGCTTGCGTCCCGCCGACTGGACGCCTGTGTTTTCCAATAACAACCTTCCAGTCATGTATTTAACATAACGTCCTCCTTGTGTGTATGTGTGCTTCAATATCTGCCATCCAGTTAATGGTTCCCAAAATAGTGTTCTCCTTGTATATATATTTCAATATCAGCACCTGTAAACCTGTATTAGATCCTAGAAACAAGAAGACTATTCCCTCTACGCCAAGCACATACAGAACATAAGCCCTTTCAAACTAGTTCATCTACGCCGTATAGTGATATCACAAGCAGACATAAACAATACAATTACAAGTATGCTTGCGTTCTCCCCCACATTGGTGGAAATATTCGCATTCGTATTCACCGAATAGTAGGCCTGATATTCGTATTCATGAAAGTAGTATTCGTTGCATCACTCTCAATAATAAAATCATATAGATAAATAATTACGGTAACTCATAAAAATATGACATTACTTATATTAAACGAACAAAGCAAAACAATCTGTCATATAAGTAAATAACGTGATCACGGAAGACCGAAGGTTAACTACCCCTGAACAAACCGCGAACTGCCCACAATAATGGAAAATGTTGTAGAAAGCATTTCAAATATCTAATATTGAATGAATAAAACAATGTCATATGAATAACTATCGCAATTACGGAAGGCCGAAGGTTAACCACCCCTGAACACACCGCGAACTGCCCACAATAGTGAATAATGTTCTAGAAAACATTTCAAATATCTAATATTGAATGAATAAAACAATGTCACATGAAAAACCATCACGGCTACGGAAGACCGAAGGTTGATCTGATCTAACCGCAAACGACCCACAATAATGGAATATGTTGTAAAAAAAAAACATTTCAAATATCTAATATTGAATGAATAAAAACAATGTCATATGAATAACCATCGCAATTAATTATTTCTAAACAATATGTACAATAGGAAATACGTTTTTATAAGAACTCGATAGGAATAAATCGTGTTTAAAACGATTGCATAATGATACGCAATACAAACATGAAACGAGTTCAAATAAACCACACATTCATGTTTTAATAAAATAAATATAAAATCCAGATGCATTTTTAAAATATATTATTTGTAGGGAATTCCTCGTACGATTTGAATCTATATCACGCTTACAATCGTGATATCAAAACCACATAATACTCCGAATTATCCCCAAGATAACACAAATCATATAGAAATCCGTGTATTCAATCGCCAGCATAGATAACAAAGCATTCGTTAGCATAAGAATACATCCGCCCTGAAGAACCTCTCGCACATTCCGAACCTCGCGACATTGAATATACATAATTATACTGAATTTTAAAACCCACGAACAAACACGAAACACCCTTCGTCAGTAAAGTATTCCATTTTAAAGCCTTTATATCTTTGGTAATATATGAATATCAAATTTAAATGATTTTTCATATGAACAGCGACAGAATTATATATTTCATAAGCGTTATGCAATAATTTGAATAACTATCACAGTCGCCATATTACGATTTGTATATTGAATCTGAAGCGCGTATAGTAATAATTATCCCTAGGCCCAAAATACGTAACAAAACAATCCACAACATGTATCAATAATTGTTACGATCCAGAAAGTTCTAAATTGAATACACGAAAAAGGCAATAGAAATAAATAATATTGAAAATGCTTAGCTGTTCACTGTTCCAATTCTCTTTGAATTATTATCAACCTCTGGCTTTTTCCTCGATCCAGCCAAATTATCTTCCTTACTGACTCTCCTCGACAAAGCCTCCGCCGACCTTCAAGCTGAAAACTCAAGTGCCGCTTTCTAATTTGTAACGCCTAAAAATAGTCCCTATCTCGCGCCATCTTTGATTCCAACTCGCGTGTAAAAGTCAAAGTCTAACTCTAAGGACGCGTTTCATTGGTCAGATTCGTTACGCGGACAACCGCTTTTGATAGGCTCGCTTCGCCAAACTAAAATAACATAAAGCCTGCTTTACACGCCCGCGTGCAGAAATAATAAAGCTCGTCCGCACCTACTTATCCGGCAAATATTTAATTATAGAGTATTTAACGGTTTGTGAAGCTTCTCTTTATTATAAACTTTAGCAGATAGATATTTTCGTATAATTTTTCAGCAATGTCTATTTGAATAGGCCAATATCGTTACAGTATCTCTGTACTCGTAGTGCGTTTTATATTCGATGATTTCTTACTAGGGTAAGGTCGAGTGAATTCTATAATTCGAATTCAAATTGAAAAATTCTCATGTAAAAAAGAATGCATCACTTGATGGCACAGAAGACGATATTGTGTAAGAAAATGCAATCATTCAGAGAAATCGGAAACGAGCTGATTTTCCTAATTCTGGTGATCATGAGCAATACATCTTTCATTTTGTCAATAATGTTTATTTTATAGGTATTTTAATGATTAAGTATTTATTCACTTTTTATTTCTAGTTTATTCAATTTTTCTATTCTACTTTTATTCAATATAATTTCTAGCTTACAAAAATAAGGGTGCATTTTATTATCTGTGGCGTCTTATACGGCGATTGCCAGTTATATAATTTCAGTGTTCGCATAGCATTTTAATATATTGTAGGGTTATTTATTAACCTTATGTATTGATAATCTGTTTTCTTATATTGATATCAATCTCGTAATATTGATAATCTTTATATACATTAATTGACATAGAAGTTAATATCATCGAAAGATATGGCAGTTACTTCGTCGTGCAACATTTTATTACTCACACAATATGAGTTATTGATTTCAACTATAGTTTCGAGAGAAGTCTCTCTTAGTTATAACTTAGTTATTAACTATACCTGATTATTAGAGGGACTACTCCTCTCGAAACTGTAGTATTAATCAATAACTCATGTTTGTAGAACAAAGTTTAAATAAAAATCATCTTTTAAATGACATGGAAGTTATAGTGATGCAACATTTTAATTAAAATTATTTTTCATTTAAAATTTGTACTACTACAATATTTGAGTTATTTATCACTACTATAGTTTTGAAGGAAAAATCCCTCTCATCATCATCGGGTGTAATTATTACATCATATTATTTAAAATTAGTTATTAATTACACACGGTGAAGAAATGGTACGCTCTTCTCAAAACCAAAGTAGTGACAAAATAATCCAACACACGTAGTACAAAGCTTAGTGAAATTTAAATAATTGAAAATATGTATCTCTAAAGTTAAATTAATACTACAATGTAATCTTTTATTAAAGATTTAATTTTTAAGTGAATTTTTATTTACAATATATCGAGAAACATGACGTCAAAGAACAGGTGATTAAAAAAACAACTTAAAAAAACTGTTTTGCCCTCCCAGGTCCACCACTTGGTACTGTCCTCGGAATGCCTGTGGCTGGGTATCTCTCTGCCAGCTCCTTCGGGTGGCCATCTGTCTTCTACCTGTTCGGTGCATTGGCAACAGTTATGGCAATAATTTGGTTTTATTATGGATCAGACAGTCCCAGCCACCACAAGACCATTTCTGAAGAAGAAAGAAAATACATCGAAAATTCTCTTGGTATATTTGAAGAAAGAAATGTAAGTTTAGTAAAATGTGTAATTTAATTTATCATTGGCATACCTTAACCTGATTTAAGCCTCGTGTTCACGGAATGAAACAGACTTGAGACTTATCTTGATTCAGAGACACAATATTTGAAAAATCTATATATATATATATAAGTGTGTGTGTGTGTGTGTGTACTATACAGGGTTATTTGGAAAACACTAATAACTTCACAGGACTACATTCGTCGAAAATGTTATGGAGATATGCGACATCAAAGTTTGCATTTTTTAAAATATTTCCGAATTATTTTTTGTAAAACGTTGGACTATCATCACAGTAACTTACATCGAATATAAAAAAATCATTCCCTTTAATACAAGTTAAATAAAATAATAATAATTCCAATTAAAAAACATTCCAATTGGAATTTCTGCAGGGATTTGATCATTTTATTTAACTTGTATTGAAACAAATGAATTTCTCGTAATCGATATAAGTTACTGTAATGATAGCTCAACGTTTTGTAAAAAATAAGTCGGAAATATTGAAAAAAAATGCAAACTTTGATATTGCAAAACTATTCATATTAGATCATGACTGCTTGAATATTTTCGACTCTTAATCAAGTCAGGAATATATTAATGTTTTCCAAATAACCCTGTATATAATAAATGTATCTACACATATTGAAACACAAAAACAAGAACTTACTTTAATGAAGAGACCTATACTCTGCGTATAGGTTTCTTCATTAAAGTAACATATTTAGAATATCACTAATTCATTAGCTTTTTAATACAAGTCAAATGAAATTATTAAAACCTTGCAGAAATTTGAATAGGATTTTTGCAAGGCGACAATCATTTTATTTTACTTGCATTATATCGAATGAATTTTTCACATTCGGTATAAATTATTTAAATGATAGTCTAATATTTTACAGTAGTCAGAAAATTGAAAAAAAATGTAAACTTTAGTGTAAAGTATTGCGGATTGCCTTTTTACACCCAGTATATACATTTTATTAATCATTATTACAGGATTCGAATACTTTCACGATACGGAAAATGGAAACCCCGTGGCGCTCCATATTCACGTCAGTTCCTCTATTGGCTATTTGTGTGTCTCATATCGGTATAAACTATGGATTCTTGACCCTATTTCTTGAAACTCCTACGTATCTCAAAGAAGTCCATGGAATTGACATGAAACAGGTAAAAAAAACATAGTTTCTATTTATTATCATTTTCAGCAAGTACAAAATAATCACGTATAAAACTATTCGCAGGCTATTTGTATTGACACGGATTCGGCCACACTTTATTCAGCAATTCTCACTAATTCGACGCTCGAGAATAGGTATTCCATTTGTCTTTGGTACACCTGACTCGCGCGGTTTCACAGCTCGCTTATCGTATTTATTAGTGACCGACCGAAGTTTCGGTTTCGGCAGAAAAGCCGCGCCGAAACTGCATTCGTGAATTATCGCGCTTCGTTCGGCTGACTTCGGGTGAGTTCGTGGCTCGTGTGTCACTCTCCAACATCAGCTGAGTTCGCTACTTACTAATTAATAATTAGGTAATCATACATTACTAACTGCAATTAAAAGATCTCAATAAATGAATAAAAGTTAAATTTAGTCTTAAGAATGTTGTGATTGCAAACGCAATTAATTAAGTCCTTCCTTTATAACGTAACGACAAATTTTTGTTCTAAGAATGTTTTGTTAATTTTTTTTTTTTTAGCAGTAATATAAAAAAAAAATTTCAAATACTTAAATTATTGTTTTTTATTTCATTTAACACGTGTTAACTGTCTGTATAAGTGTAAAAAATAAGACATATTTCAGTAAACAATAGATTTTTAACGTGTCTAAAAAGGTTTCGGTTTCGGCCAAAACTGAGATAGATACCGATGATTCGGTTTCGGTAGAAAGTCCTGTTTCGGTCGGACACTAGTATTTATATTATTCGCCAGCTGTCGAACTCGATTGATCTGAACCGTGAGCTGCAAGTTTTAAATGAGTACTGAGCGATCTTTAGTATACCAGGTACACTAAAGATCGCTCAGTACTCAGGACTGGAGTTGTCTTAAAATTGCCTTCATTAAGGCGACTATAGGAAATACCTCGAAAAAGATCGGGTGACGTTACTGATGCAAACTTGTGAAAATAGATGGCAATAGCGAAAACTTTCGCATCGTAGTTGAGAAAGCAAAGATTATCAATCGATCGTAGCCACGTAATGATGATGACGATAATGACTTAATGTATTTTTTTTGTTTAATTATATTTTTAGAAAAACTTGTACCCCAAGAATGAATATTTTTTCAATATGCAGTCACAGAAGATTACTAATTTAGAATGAACTGAATTCTAGATTTTATATATCTATCTCTTCCAAAATCATATTTCCTATAAATTTGTATGCTATGTTCCTTACAAAATCTTTAATTAAATACATTAAAAATTAGTAAATCTCGATGACTGCATTAATTTTTTTCGGATAGTGTTGCTTTGCTTTTATACCCTTCATATTATTTATATGTTCATTGTTAAACATATATTTAATATATTATCAAACATAATTCTAAGTAATATACATAATTTAAGACTCACCAAGCTGTGCTTGTGCTGAAGCAAACATTTTGTTCTTTGTATATTCAGACGTTGGTTTATAAATAAAGTAAAAATCGCATATAAAATTTCAATTTTCATTACATCAATTCATCCGTAATTTTTTTAGAAAATATTTCAAATTTTTAACATTAAATTTTTTTTGGATAGTAGATTCAGTGGATAGTAATAATGCATGAATCTCTTTACGAAATGTATGAATATATTCACAATTCATATACTTGTTGTAACTGTAATAGTTGTAACGACGTAATAGTTGAAACTATTTGGTAGATACTTTATTATTATTATTTTTTTATTTATTTAAAAAAATCCTTGTTTACAAATAAAGGTACTTAATACTAATTTAACAATAAAATATAAGATAAATTACACATTTTTTTTGTTAAATTTGCGGATTATGCCACTCTACTAGGCTACGCCTGTCCCAGAGTGGCGTTATAGAACACAATTATAATATTTTTTTGAATTCGTCAGTAATATTTATTTTCATAAGGCGGTAATTATGTATCTACAAAGTATCAAGTGCAATGTTAGTGAAAGTTGAGTGAGTCATAAGTCCAAGTGTAAATATGTGTAGAATAATTGTTTAATGTAAAAAGGGTTAAAGTTTTGTTTAAGATTATTTTTTTATTTTCCTTAATTAATTAATTTATTTATACAGGTTTATATTTTTATTTGTAGACATTATTATGCAATTACAGTTTTTATTATATTATGACAATACGTAAGATTGGCAGTACACAAATAGTTTATTTTCCGTATGTACCTACTTTTATTTGTCAGCGTATTTCACTTTTATGTGTCAGCGTAATAAGATTGACGTATGTATTTCATCACTATGTTTAAATGAACGCTTAACGAAAGATCACATGAAACTCCTCGTGCAATAATATCTAATTATAAAATATTTTGATCTTATTTTGTTGTTATTTCAGAGTGGTTTGTTGACATCGTTGCCCTACTTGGCGATGTGGATAGTCTCAATCTTTTGCAGTTTTACTGCAGACTTTTTGGTGAACAAGAATATAATGTCCCTTTCTGATGTGCGAAAAACTGCTAACACAATCGGTTTGTATTTTCAAGCCAAATAAACTTAATAAGCGTTTAAGCGATAGTGTGAAAAACAAAATATAGACACTTAATAAATTTGATAACCATAATTTGGTAAAAAGGTAACCCAATAATTATCACCGATTTTATTTTGTTTGCTCGTTCACCATTTGCATCGTACATGCCTGTTTGCTGTGCAGTTTTTTTTTGTGCCAATTTTACAAGGTAACATTGCACGGGTACATAAATTATATACATGTTACTAGAGCAGGCAGAAAACACTTATAATTAGGATATTTGGCTGAGTTAGAAATAAGTAATCTATAATTTTTAAATGCGTTGTATACGTAGTATTCTGTTTGTGTCTCATTAATTTTTTTCGTAAAAACACCAGCAAATTTTTTTTATTCAATTAAATTAAAACATTAAAAATATACTTTATAAATACTTATTATGCGAGGGTTAATGCTGAAAGAAAAACTAAATATATTAAACTAGATATATTATAGTTGTCTTATAGAGGCGAAACTATTTTTTTATAGGAATGTAGGTATAGACGTCTTTTTGGATATTTAAAGGGCTTACGACCTATCGTACGGCTGCCTTAAGTGATCAATTTACACAATGTAATGTTCACCAATTTCACCTATGATAGACTAACAAATAATATTTTTGGAAGTTGTATATCTGTTTTATCTGCACACCTTATTTCATATGTGAGTTTTATCATTCCCATAAACTAATAAGATGTCGTCGTTGGTTATGAGATATCTTTATTTTGATAGGAGGTTTTAAAGCAATATTCACTTTATATGTAGTATGTGACATTCTTTCGAATTATTATTTCAATTTTTTAACTCTTTTCTAGTTTTTATATATTATGAATAAATATGTTAATGTTATAATAAAATTAAAATATCATTGAATATACAGTAAAATATACAGTAAAACCTCGAACGAATCGGGTTCCTATATAACGGTGGCGGTCCTTGTATTCAGTGGATTCTTATACCGGAAGTTACAGGCTCAAGTCTCGGTGAGGTTGAGGTGTGAAAGAATGGGATATAAAAATATATTACGCAAATGTTGACGGCACCAGAAAGAGAGGACGATCGTAGAAGACGTGGCTTCTTAACCTTGACCAGATTAACCAGATACTGGAGGATGGTCCTGTTAGGAGCCTCAACAATCGTCGAGCTTGCATGCGAAGATGTATGAGTGGCAAGAGTTGTGTGTCAGGACAGAAGGTGTGGCGCTCTATCATCTCTGCCTATCCCCGCGGGAAACAGCGTGATGGTAAGTATGTAAAGTAAGCAAGCAAGAATATATGTTTAAAGACTAATTTCACAGAAAAGATCGAAAAATTACTAGCACCTAAATTCCAACGTATCAACGCCAGAATTTGTTTAAAATAACAGTGAATTAACTTGAAAAATGTGATGTTTATTTAATTAAAGCAACTTTGGTTAAAAGAATTTTGAGATTATTGTGATGCGGCAACATCTTCATGCGATATTCTCAGTCCGGAAATTTTATTCGTTTAATGGAGGTTCAAAAATTGAGATTATATTGTAATTCAATATTTATTTGTACTATTTTCTATAAATTTATTTTTCAAAAATGTATATGTAGGTATATTTTATATTATTTTCAGGATGTATATGTCCCGCGGTGAGTTTGTTGATTCTATGTATGATCCCGCCGAATGAAACAGTTTTAGCCGTTACTATAATAGTGATAGCTGTTGGATTGAACGGAGCCATTAATGTCGGAGTCATAGTAAGTAACCTCACTGAGAAACAATCTTTTCATAAATAAAAAACAA